>JACXIX010000036.1:13539-30412 GCA_014737535.1 Bombus cullumanus | reverse complement strand
GCTGTCACACGTCTCAGGTCGAACGGGGCACTTTCCAAGCCCTACCGTCTCTCCAGGACGGTTCCGGAGCAGGTGGGACGCTGCTCACCCGCCGACGGCCATTCGGAGCAGCAAACACCCCTTAAATCGGCCGTCTTGCCAGCACTTGGTCATCAACCACTGTTGGGCTATCGCGTGGATGTACGGCCACGTCACTGCCGGTCGGCGACCTGCTAACCGAACTCGACAGTTCCGGATGGGACTCACGTAAGCGGGGCCTCAACGCAACGGGCTTCGGTCAACGCCGATGATGATCCGGTGCCGGGACTTACCCCGACGGTCCCACCCTTGGCTTCAGGATCGTGGGTGCGCTACTACCCAAGGCCACGCAGAGAGAGTGTAATTGTACTTAAAGGCCTTACACTCCCGGCGACCTTCCCTGCGGTGTACATAGGGGACTAACGTAAGCGGAACGCTTTTCCGCATGATCCCCCCTGGCTTCGGGAACGTGGGTTTGCCAGCCCCCATAGACTCACATAAGCAAGTCCTCCCTGCGGGAAGTTGTAAAACTTTTCCTGTGAATGGCAGATATCATAGGTGAAATTTTCTGGAGGTAGTCAATTATCACGTAATTATATACACGAATGTATGCTGAAGTATGCAAGTCGAGAGATTAGGCAAGAAACCTTATATCCTTACGTTGAATGGTGACTTTCACAACTCACAAAGATTTACTTCTTACGACACAAGGTGGGGGTCATTGAAAAACTGAAAGCCTTTTGCCTGGAAATTGAAAATCAATTGAATTGTAAAATCAAAGAAATTCATGAAGGGAAAGAATTTAAAAATAAATAAGTTGAAAGATTTCTAAGAAGCGAGAGAGTCGAAGCGAGATTACGTTTCACAGAGGGAAAATATAATGGTAGTGGAGGCGGGCCAGTCGATGCTGTATTCGAAAGTAAACCTATTGTTGTTTTTATGGGCTGAAGCCATGAACACCGCAGTGCATGTCATTAATAAAACGGGGCCGATGAGACAGGGCAATAAAATGCCGTATGAATTGTGGTATGGAAAACCGTCCGGTTTAGAAATTTTAGAGTTTTCGGTATTGAGTGCATCGCACACATTCCTGCAGAGAAGGCCAGAAAACTTGATAAAAATGCGAGAAAAAGATATTTATTAGGCTATCTAGATAAGGGACAAGGTTATCGCGTGTACGCGCCGAGTTGTAATATTCAGCGGCGTCGTAATATTTAAGCCCGAACTAGTATCGATGAAAGTTGTTTAAATAAGTTTGCCGAAAAATATCAAACGCGAAGATATGAAGTGCGCAGAGCGATGGTGTACGTACGTATGAATGTATGCGCGGAGTGAGCATGAAACCATAGAACC
Organism: Bombus cullumanus; assembly: GCA_014737535.1. NCBI lineage: Eukaryota > Metazoa > Arthropoda > Insecta > Hymenoptera > Apidae > Bombus > Bombus cullumanus. The sequence goes on along the minus strand of JACXIX010000036.1, from coordinate 29,041 downwards.
TCACAGAGGTGGCGAGAATATGAGACAATTGAAAAATAGACGCGCAGTCAAACGAACCGATTCTTATGGTCGCACTAGAATGTACGTAGCGGGAAAATTCCCGGTGGTCTTTAACGAAAGGACGAGTTACGAAAAGAGAGAGTTATTCAAAATGGCTATGCCGGATGATATGAAATCGCACTATGAAAATAAGACATAGACTCTTGTAGAGAAGCCAAAACCTCAGAAGATATTCAGTAAAATGAGTTAACTGCGAAACTAAATTCAGAATTTCATCAAAGAAGTAAACATGTCGACGTAAAATATAATTTCTTGCGAGATTTGTACAATAAAGGCGAAATTAATGTAACGTACGTAAAAAGCGAAGAGCAACTAGCGGCTATATTTACGAAGGCGTTACTGAATCCAAGGTTTGAATACTTACGACAAAAATTAGGTACACTGCACACAACATCCCGCTGCACAATGACCTGCGTCAACAAAATGCCGGGACAACATGTAAGCGTCTATGGCTAACCACGCTTTAAACGGTGGGCATACCTTTTGTGGCGCCAATCAAATGAAATCAGAAATCAGAAAATATTGANGCTGTCACACGTCTCAGGTCGAACGGGGCACTTTCCAAGCCCTACCGTCTCTCCAGGACGGTTCCGGAGCAGGTGGGACGCTGCTCACCCGCCGACGGCCATTCGGAGCAGCAAACACCCCTTAAATCGGCCGTCTTGCCAGCACTTGGTCATCAACCACTGTTGGGCTATCGCGTGGATGTACGGCCACGTCACTGCCAGTCGGCGACCTGCTAACCGAACTCGACAGTTCCGGATGGGACTCACGTAAGCGGGGCCTCAACGCAACGGGCTTCGGTCAACGCCGATGATGATCCGGTGCCGGGACTTACCCCGACGGTCCCACCCTTGGCTTCAGGATCGTGGGTGCGCTACTACCCAAGGCCACGCAGAGAGAGTGTAACTGTACTTAAAGGCCTTACACTCCCGGCGACCTTCCCTGCGGTGTACATAGGGGACTAACGTAAGCCGAACGCTTTTCCGGATGATCCCCCCTGGCTTCGGGAACGTGGGTTTGCCAGCCCCCATAGACTCACATAAGCAAGTCCTCCCTGCGGGAAGTTGTAAAACTTTTCCTGTGAATGGCAGATATCATAGGTGAAATTTTCTGGAGGTAGTCAATTATCACGTAATTATGTACACGAATGTATGCTGAAGTATGCAAGTCGAGAGATTAGGCAAGAAACCTTATATCCTTACGTTGAATGGTGACTTTTCACAACTCACAAAGATTTACTTCTTACGACACAAGGTGGGAGTAATTGAAAAACTGAAAGCCTTTTGCCTGGAAATTGAAAATCAATTGAATTGTAAAATCAAAGAAATTCATGAAGGGAAAGAATTTAAAAATAAACAAGTTGAAAGATTTCTAAGAAGCGAGAGAGTCGAAGCGAGATTACGTTTCACAGAGGGAAAATATAATGGTAGTGGAGGCGGGCCAGTCGATGCTGTATTCGAAAGTAAACCTATTGTTGTTTCTGAAGCCATGAACACCGCAGTGCATGTCATTAACAAAACGGGGCCGATGAGACAGGGCAATAAAATGCCGTATGAATTGTGGTATGGAAAACCGTCCGGTTTAGAAATTTTAGAGTTTTCGGTATTGAGTGCATCGCACACATTCCTGCAGAGAAGGCAAGAAAGCTATCTAGATAAGGGACAAGGTTATCGCGTGTACGCGCCGAGTTGTAATATTCAGCGGCGTCGTAATATTTAAGCCCGAACTAGTATCGATGAAAGTTGTTTAAATAAATTTGCCGAAAAATATCAAACGGGAAGATATGAAGTGCGCAGAGCGATGGTGTACGTACGTATGAATGTATGCGCGGAATGAGCATGAAACCATAGAACCTCATAGAGGTGGCGAGAATATGAGACAATTGAAAAATAGACGCGCAGTCAAACGAACCGATTCTTATGGTCGCACTAGAATGTACGTAGCGGGAAAATTCCCGGTGGTCTCTAACGAAATTACGAGGTCCGAAAAGAGTGAATTATGGAAAAAGGCTATGCGTTACGATATGAAATCGCACCATGAAAATAAGACATAAAGTCTTCTAGATAAGCCAAAACCTCAGATGATATTCAGTAAAATGAGTTTTAACTGCGAAGCTAAATTCAGAATTTCATCAAAGAAGTAAACATATCGACGTAAAATTTCATTCCTTGCGAGATTTGTACAATAAAGGTGAAATTAATGTAACGTATGTAAAAAGTGAAGAGCAACTAGCGGTTATATTTACGAAGGCGTTACTGAATCCAAGGTTTGAATACTTACGACAAAAATTAGGTACACCGCACACAACATCCTGCTGCACAGTGAAGAGCAGCAGACAAAGCATCTTGTCTTCGAACGAATTGATAACATCGAAGCACAAAGTTATACACTTGAGTCGCTTTGTGTTGAGCCACCTCTCCCTTATATGGTGCTTAAATTATCATATCGAATCTCACTCGCATACATCATGGTCCCAATCAAGAAGAACGCATAAGACAATTGAAAATGAAACGGGAAGTATTCAAGAAAGAATTAAAAAATTCCAAGCGGTGCTTGATAAATATGAGGAAAGAGAGTCAGTAACAGCCATTCAATACAGGTGAGACACTTTAGAAGCAGAACTTGCTATAGTTTTATTTGTATAGAAAAAATCAAGGCGAATTCGACGAGATAGACCAGGGTCAGACACTACATGAACGCCTTTATCTAAAACAGAAATTCTTTGATAGTAAAGCAGGCGCACAATTTAGCAGACAAACACATGCAATTACGGAACATAGAATTAGGTTGGATCGTGACGGGCGAGACGAGAACGAGACTGAGAAGCTCGAAAGAAATCGCAATCCTATCAAGAATCTGACATTTTGGAGGTGTACGATCGAAGTTCGCCTGGAGATAAGACTCCGGACTACGAAGATATTTGAAATACTAGCAATCAGTCGAATCATTCAACCTGAACAGTTTTAGCACGATGACACTTCTCAGGAACAAAATAAGATTAAGACCTGATTAAGAGCCCAAATATCACCCTAAGTGTCTGATAGGTCAAGATTAAAATAAACATCCGGTATCAATCAGCAATAGCACAGGATATGCGCCCACGAGTACACGATATATGGACCAGATGAAGCTTCTTGAGGCAGTATTGGCAAAATTTAACAACAGTTTTTATCAGAACGTCATACACTTTGAGTTACATTAAACCGTATCAACTAAACATAACATTATTCTGCATCTCAATGTGTTAGTGATTCTCTTCTAAATACTATACTAAAAAGTGCAAATAAGCAACTAAAACATACTAGTACTAGGCATCTTTAATTTACTTCTACCTTGAGCGTTAATCTCGTTCAAAGTGTAGCGGCATACGAGTCATAGGACGAGAAGGATAGAGCGACTCATGTTGTTGTTTTGTCTCAGGACATTGACACAGCCTCGACGCTTGGAGGCGTAATGATAAATAAACTCCGGGCAAAACAATGTCGCCGCTACATGGAATCGTCGAATGAAGACGATTTCAAATTTTCCGACCCCCCCCCCCCCGACTAGTATAAATAAGCTGACGCGATTGCGAGCGAGAGAGTTTTATATCGAGGATCTACGAATTAGCGATCAATATCTACGAGATTGTCGACACTTGTAATCTTAAATATGGATTCTAGAATAGAAATATCATATGACTACGGTGGCGATGTGGATATAGTATACAGCTACAAATTCGATGGACCCGTGTTTCGAGTCCCAGCCGTAGGATTTTTCCGATTCTTACAGATGGGTTTCGTCCGAGCCTGGAGGGGAAAACCTATCCACCGACGAAAACAAACAGAAGACGTTAAGCGGTCAAAGACGGGCAGAAGGTGTGCCACTCTATAATAAGCTCCTCAAGGAAAAAATGCTGCTATGATATGTGCTTGGTCTGTAAATAGTTTCTGCTAGAAGAAAAACATCATCTAGAGGAGGATCTGTGATACGATTAAACTCGAACAACATCATCAATCCAAAAGTGGAACATCGATGTTCGCAAAATAACGCTGACGTGAGATCGGGATCTCCAGGAAGTCCAGAAGAAGGACGTGGAAATTAAGGATCACTATGGCTAGGGTGTGAGCACTGCCTTCTCGAATAGCTGTATACGATGCGCCAAGGCCCGGTTCTTTGAGCCGGGATCCCCTTGTAAGGGCCCAGTAGTTTTTATTATATTTCTTTTTTTTAAATAAATAAAAATACTTTGTTAGCGATAGAAAAATACGATTAGATCGGAAGTGGCTCAAAAAGCGGGGTTAAACAAAAAGCATGGTACAAAGGAAAGAAGCGAAATTAATAATATGCATGTACTTATTGATACAGCTATTGCATAATGACGAAAACTAGAAGGGAAAATCTTTTTACGTCCAAAAACTGCTACACGTTAAACTGTTATAAAAAATTTACCTAAATTACATAGGAGTAATGGGCACTAAGAAAGTAGAAGAATCAATCAAAAATATACAGAATGCATTTTCGTACAATGTTGATGTTGTAAAAATTTCAAAATAGCGGCATTCAGTCTTGACAAATTTTGTTACCAAATTTTTGTAAGATATTTTAGAGTGATACTAATGTAAACTAAATTGATCGAGCTCTCATCTATGCTCTCGTTAAATTGTTCGCAATAATTGTAATAGTTACGTTCACACGATCTTAAAAATTGTATTCGATGAATCGAAACAGCAGCTTCGGACGCGGGAAAACGATCGACGCAGGTGTAACCGCGCTTAATTCAATTTGCTCGCGAACGTTTTGCCGCGATTCCAGCTCCGTGATCGGACTGCGCCGGGTTTCTCGGTAGCGAAGTGGATAAACCGCATGCAACACGCGGCCACATTGATATTACACGACGATAAAGACAATGACCTGATTTACCGTCGATAGCAAAATTGGTGTCAATAGCAGCGTCGTGCGCTGCATCGAACACGAATCGGAAGTCGAGGATACAACGGTGAAGCGCGTAGGCGCGATTGGCATATGCATAAAGCTGTGATACGTGCATTCACCGATATAGGTAGACAGATGCGTGATTTGTTTTCGTAGGCGAGACAATAGTAACTAAAAGTTTTTGTCGGATATTTTAACGCGATAAGTTCCAAATTATTATAATCTCTGCAATGAACTTTATTGCGCTATATGAAAGTATTCATCAAAATCCATTTAGTTATTGGTATGCAAATTTGAATCCAATTCTGTATCTTTTACCATATTTATCGGTGTACACATTTATAAGCAATAATTAGCGTATTGACAATGTGGTATCTATCGTGACGGTGACATGTGTATCGAATTTATTGTTTCAATTTAATTATATATTTTTTAGACAAAATCAAGAATTGAAATGCATAATTTCAGAAATACGCACATTAGCGATTCATCTTCTGACACTGGTACCTTTAATCGAGTATTACGTGTCTGTTGTTATACTGTAATATTTAAAATTACCGTTATTGAAGATATCTCTATTAAAAATAGGAGAAAATGATTTTGACTACGGCGCGTACTTTATGTACGTATGTTACAGAAAATAAAAGTTGACGTGGAAATATGCCACAATGAAACGTTTATCATTCGAACGAAGCAAGTAAAATATTCTCCAATTATAAGCGTTTGTAGTGTGAAAATTATAAGTTTATTTGGAAATCCAATTAAAAGACCTCAATCTCAGGCAGAATTTTTGTGCAATTAAATAAATTAGAACTGATACGATCTGATATTAAATTCTTGCATATGATTCTCGATATAGTTAAGGTATTACCTCAGTTGTTTTTCCTCACAGAATAGATAGAGAGTTAATAAAGATTTGCATACTATTAATTATACTTTTCCCTCATTCAATTCGATGTATTCCCATTCAATTGGAATTTGTTATAATATGTTGAATGGATTGAAAAGTATTTGTACATTTAGAATTATGATAAAGCAATAGAATAAATCGAGAAGACGATCGCATTCCATTCTCGTACTGTTTGACGGTTATCATGCAAATTGAATTATTCCAGATATCCGCTGTGGTTCTAACACAAAGTAAAAGTAAATACTTAATCGATTGACTAGAAACAGTATAATTTCCATTCGAACAACCTGACGCTACGTATTGTACCTAATTTCATAGCATAGATGCATGCAATTTTGGCCACGCATTTTCTCAGAAATGTGTGTTATCATTGTACACGTACATACATACATACTATATAGCCTAAAAGCTGTGGCAGAAAGTAATCAAACGAAATGAAAGGTCGCGAATTTCAAATAGACTGTAATGTGAACACAAACACATGCGAAAACGGTTCACCGTTTCCAGCGTTAGAGAATAATTGCGTGGCAATTCGATATCACAAGAATCGTCGCGAATGCCTATTTTCCATTAGACCACGTGATTCTCGGTTCCTAGTTTTATGAAAAATGTTTTCACGAGTGTGAAATCGGCGCGACGCAGCTCGAAGATAAATGACAATCCGTCGTAGCTCGCAGATAAATTTCACTTTCACGAAAAAGTCCCATGGAAATACGGACTTATTTGGGATAATCGATCACGAGTCCCTGCACGTCGTCGCTTTTCCTTTAGATCTTGTCACGATACCTGGAACCGGTTTCGAACTTCCTAGATCGTTCCTGATCGCCTGTTTTTTCTCACCTACTACCGATCGCAATTTTCTATGAAACCGTCAATTATCGTTCGGTAATTCGTTTGTTCGATCGCTGTTATTGATTCTCACGATTAAATTCGACCTGTAAAGGAACTGTTTCGCGTTTTCAGCATCTTCGTAACCATCTGTAACTCGGACTTCGCGCTTCCTCATTTCTATCTTGAGTGACGTATGTGATCGATAACGCTAATGAACACTCTGCATATGTACTTAAGTTTATTGGCATGATATCGTAAGATTGATAGACTTTCAATGGAAAATTATTGAAATGATACGTTGCACGTCTGTTTAGCCGCTTTAGGTAAGGCCTACTACGCGGTTTGTCGCATCTTTGAGAGAACGATGTTTATAAATACTAGATGGCTATTGGTAACATAAATAAGCAGTAAAGATATAGAATTAAACAATTCGGTTTTTAACGAAGGAGGGAGATAAATTATTTTTCAGGTTTGAGTCAGTTTCAGAGATATATGAGCTCGTGCTTTTTACTACTAATGTCGAATTGGTTATTGTAACTTGATTCGTGAATTACGTAACGGACGAAGAATCTGAACTAGTGAGTAAATATAGATTGTTATGATATATAACAAAGTGTTTCATAAGAAATAGATACGCACGACCCTTTCTCCAAAAAATATAATATTTACTATGTTCCGCGATGTGTTCGATACACAAACATAACAACAGTCCTTGAAAGGTTATCAAAAAATCATAAAGTACACTCGTACCAGGTATAAATTGATCAAATCAAGACTTGCACATGCGCTTCTTATTAATCTGACTATTTATCGTAGTTGCCAAATAATTCGTGAGTCTAATAAACGTATTTATAAGGAACTAGGTAGCAAGTATGTAATCATTCCTTCAGTGAAAAAGAATTGTTTGGAAGAAACTACGAACAAGCAATCTATATAAAGTTCTATAGTATAATTCATATTCATTGCTTTCATTTTTGTTACTAACTCTGTTCATTGCAGTTCAATGCGCGTATGTTAATTAGCCAAATGTTCTATCTATTTCGGAATCCACAGAGAAAGACAAGCATCGTTCAGGTGAACAGTCTCCTCGGTTCAAAGACCGAACCTATCCGACGATTCAAACGAATTTCACTCCTGGGAAACATTGTCTGCTAAATTAGCGTGAAAATCGATCGAACACAGAGCGTAGGCAGCTCCGTTCCAGCATTTTCGTTTCATTGCGTTAATCATGCGATGGCCAGCTGGGAAGCCGAGAATAAAAATCAGGAATAGGATCGAAACGAACTGTCTCTTCAAATGCTGAACAGCTACGAAATAACGCCATCCTCCACAAATAGTAATCGTATTTACGTATAATCGTATACACATATGTATGTATTTTGTATATCGCAATCACTATATGTATCCTGGAGGATATTTTACTTTTAAATTTCTCATAATCCTATAACATCTACAGTCTAACAACTATCAAATGAAAGAGAAAACAAATTCACATAAACATAAGATGGAAAGTTGTTCCTTGCATCGGGACAAAGAAATTAAAAACCATATGCTTCACATCTTCAGAAAATTAAATTCTATTATATACGTCTAATATCTCAGCGCTCTTATTTTCTTTTCTATTACAACATACAATACGTATGCATATATTAACGAAAGGAGAGTCTCTTTCTGTTTCTCAAAAGCACCGGAAAATTAAATCTGAGAATAAATTCAAACGATGAAAGCAATTAATGAAGAAAGGAGGAGTGTCAAACAATCATATAATGGAGATTGATGTACCTGATCTATAAGTATATGTAATAAAAATCAAGAAGCGTATGCTAGAAATTACTGTAAAAACTATCGTTACGTCCTGTGACCCCAGAATATATCCTCATACATCCTTCGATCAAGATGGTCAACAACTTTTCAAACATACTCGGATCCGTAATAATCTATTGCTGTCCACAAATTTAGATTTTTACTCACGCTCCTTGTTGCTCGTCACGGTAAAACACGGGATAAGTGTCCCGTCCCATCCTTATCCGCCAGTTCTTTTCTCATCCAATTAGCAGCAATGACAGCTGTCCTCGCTTGCTTAATGAAGATTGCAATAAACTAATCCGCTTGTCTCGTGCTCTAGAGGCACAGCCATCGATAGTCTTCCTCCTCGTCATCACCGTCTCCGAACTTCACCTGTTAACAACTCTTCGATCAAAACACACTTTCAAGTTTTTAAAAGTTGTTGGAAGTAAAGAGAGTGGGCCGATTATCGTATCAAGACGAGAATTTACGATTCTCGTTGACGCGTTATACCGATAACGCGTTTTCTCACAACTATAGTGACATTATTTATTTTCTTTTATATAAATTTTTTAATAATTGTATCACTTTCGCTTTTCAATCGCTCCTTAGTACTCCCGATTAAGTACTTGCTATACTTCATCAGGGTACCGATTATCTTACATTGAAAAGGGGTTTCTTGTTGCACGACATTTATGGAATCACGAACATCAACCGTGTTCCTTTGTTCCAGCATCGTCAACTCGAAATCGTTACGAGTACATACAAGAAAATCGCACCACGCGACACCTAGCTCTGTACCGAAAGCTAAAGTCGGTTCTTTAGTTATCTGCAATGCTATGGTTTCCAATCACGTTTTTCAACGCCTGCCTAGCTTCGACGATCAACATACCACGCAGCCTACGTCCACAAGCCTCAACGATCTCGTCACCGATTCAAGGCTGCTTCGATTTGGCTGCCACTCCATTTACGTCCATCTTCGAAATCACGTAGAAAGGTGCAACAGCTTTTTTTCCTTTCTGCGCAGACACCATGCTTCTCGGATTTCTTCATTTTGCTTCTAGAATGGACAACCTCGGGATTTTCCGGTTCCACATTCGACCACGATATCTGTGGATTAGAATACTGCAGATTATTGACAAGCGTGGCGTAGATTTTCGTCACTGATGGACTTCGTTACTTACGGGTATGGTAGACGACGTCCATTCATCTTCGAAATTTCCGCTCAAAGATACTAAGGAACCTCTCGACGTTTCACCGTCGCATCTTTCCGACGTACTGACTGTGTGATGAAAACTGAATACTCGTCTCTTCAAGCGCCTGGTTCTTATATTCTGTCTCTCCGTCCAGGAGGTGTTTTTTTGTCTATATTTACTTTGAGGAGGGAATCTATTTCTATCCAGTCTGGTAACTATCCTGCAGTCGTCGGTGTATCTCATCTGGTGTTTATGTTTAACTTTAGAGGGAACCCGTCGAGCACTCCGGGTGGCAATTACCCCCTTGACGCCCTGTAAATTTTACAATTTGTGAAATAAGAATTTCTAACTTCCCAAAAAAGACAGATGTGCTGTCTGTATCGTAAGGGAAGACCAGTCAAAACCCCGAACAACCCATTCATCTAATAAATTTTTGTTTATGACGACGGTCTCCTCAAGAGAAGAAGGATTCGTGGGAAACACAAATGCCGTACATCTTTTCTTACTTTCTTCGATTTCCTTTTTCGACTTCGATCGAGCTTGCAAAGTCAAACTGAGACTGACTTATTATTCCGTTCTTGAGCCACCTTTTAATCCGATTTCATCTAATTTGGGCGCTCTAATATTAACGTACAGATAAACTCGCATAAAAATCAACTCTCTACCGGTATCTATCAACGCGGCCAAATTGCAATTTCCGATCTTAACGTCTCTATAACGCTTTTCTGTAACAACTACGACACACTACATGCATTCTTAGGGGACTTACATTGTTAAATTGCGATGCGATGTGTCCGTACTTCTGGCATTTGAAACAGCTGGCAACCTTGCTTTTCTTTAAGTAGTTCGCACTTAGGTGATCTTTGTTTCTGCATAGAAAGCTCCGTTACGTCTCGTCGTCTTGGATTTTTCTTCGACCAGTTTGCTTTTCATTTTCGCGTTTTCCTTCATGTCCTCGTACGGGGTGAACTTGTCTTTTAATTCGCGAATATCCTTGGCGCCGTGCAGTATGATATTGTTAGACTGCTCGCGAATTCCGTCGATAATATACTGTATTACGTCCGAACTTTCCATACTAGCTTTCTTCGCTATGTCGAACATTTTGTAGACATACTCCTGGTATGTCTCGGTTTGCTTCTTGGTTCGACGGAACAGCTCTTTATGCACTTTGTTCGTGTCTTCTTTTTTTTCTAATGCGTAACGACTAACTTCTGGCTACTACTAGTCTCAACTTACTCGGAACTGACTATTCTCTCCACCAAAACGTCCTTTTATACTACGGTTTTCGGTTCCCCTACCATGCACATATATCTTGCAGCTGTTGGTGACCCAAGATAGTCAGGGCCACCATTTCCTATTGCCTAATCTCCTAAAGGGACATGGGCATGTTGTTGGCCCACTTAGCCCATTGGAATGTCTCATCCTACATAGCCCGTTAGGGGTCTTTCACTTCTCCACTATCTGTAGTTCCTCGGAATTTTTTCCTCGGAATATCAACGGTTTTTTCAGGATACTACGATACATAAAAGTTGGCAGCATACAATGACGCTTTGCTTTTTGTTGAAATAGACAGCACTTCTAGGAAATCTCTACATCAGCACTATAATTTAGTTTTCCTGGTCTTTGAAGCTATGAAAAATTATTTAGCACTGAATTAATAAGAAAGCACTTTCAGCCTCATAGCCTTTTTAGGAACATGTTTGTGCAGATTGTGGTTAAGTTAGTACAGCGAGGTATAGACATGCCAGTTTTGGTAATTATATAAATACCTATAGGGCCATGTCTTCGGAGCTGTATTGTAATGTAACGCTGCCACAGTGTGCTGGAGTAGCATACATTCTATTTATAATATTCCTACACTTATACTCAGATATATTTCTATTACACATTCAGCCACGTGTTCCTCTTTCAGATAACCACAACACTTTTAAATATCTCAGATAGTTTGTCTACCCGAAAGTTTGGAATAACTGACACCCGCTTGAATTCTCGATGGCGCGTTATATTTTTTCCAACAACAGTACTGACATCGATGGAAAAAGAAAGGAAAATTCGGGAAAGAGCAAATTCGGGTGACTATAAGTATATACCTCGGAAGAGAGAATATTAAGGGAGACAAATGATAATGAACGCAACTGAACGGAAGTCGTGCTCACGATGGCCTACTTGTCACATCAATGACATTGATGACACCGAAACCGGGTTAACGCGCACGTGCTGGAGCATTGCACTTTGCTCTAATAGAGTCACGGTGTACAGCGAACAAACTGAAACGCAAAGTGCAATTCATTCCAAATGTATATCGTGCATGATGTCGATGAGAATTGGAATGTGATGTATATTGCTATATCAAAACTGAGCTAGGTTGCGGACGAATATGAGAAAAATGTAGAAATTAATTAATTATTTTACTCAGAAGATCTGTATCGAATAAAAAGTGCTCGTTTCCTTGATATTAAATACAAACAGGTATAAGCGTATCAATGTTCAGATTTCACTTTGCTTGCTTTAGATGGTTTTACATATAGATAGCTTAACGACATATATTGGCAAAATGTTTCTAATTGTATGTATGGTGTTATCTACGGTTAATCGTTAAACGTCATGTCCCTAAGCTTATGATCCATTTTCTTAAAATATGTTTGTAATATGTACGTTTGTAAGCTGCATTTGTAAAATATGTGTGCACGAGAAAATACAGATGAAAAAGTTATTCCGTATATAACAGCATAATTACTAGGAATATTGTAGTGTCGTGGAAAGATCCTCTAAAAAAAGTCAGGACGAAATATATAGAATGTTACGGGAAAGCGTAAGTGCCGACAGGCTGAAAGGGGCAGGAAATTTTCATGGGGCATGGGGCCCATCAATATGCCTCAGGTCATTCAGTCACATAGTTACTTGGAAGAAGGCGTATGTAACCATGATCACGGACAGTTTTGGAACACGTGCGTGGTGTGCGTATGAAAAGAAGATAAAGGGATGCTTAAGTGAGAAGGTTCATTAATCGTCAGTTATTAATTGAGAGTCTAGCTGCGAGGAGTTTGTTAGTTGCAAGTCGTAGTTGAGGGAGAGTTGCTAGCGAGTTGGTTAATTAGAAGCTGGAGCGTTGTTATGAGTCGTTAATTGTTAGTTGCGAGTTGTGAATTATCAATTTAGTTGTCTTAGTTATATCACATAACTGCATTAAATTCAAATTAAATAGCCATCGTTTCCTGTTTAACCACTGTAAATAAATCCATCTATCAATAAATTTATGGTATAAAAAAGAAATCACTAGTAATCCTGATTCCTATAATTCTGATTTTTATAATCCCGATAATACTATCATATTGAAAATAAAAATATATTTAGCTTATTTTTAGTAATTTAAATATCGCATAGCATAAAGTAAGATTTTTTAGGAAACGACACATTGCGTTGTTTTGATAGCCATTCTCCCGGAACAGAATTGGCGAATTTCCTGTGTCTAAAATTTCCACACACCAATTCAGAAAAAGCGCTTCACAACGTCAGAGAATAACAACTTACCGTTATATTCCATGCAAGGACATTCAATCTGACTAAAAATTACTCCGTTGACATGAACACATATCAGCGCACAACTATTACACGATGGCTCAAGAAGAAAGATAAAGTAAAGAAAAAACTTATCATGGTTTAGTAGGACGATATCCCATTACAATCCAGCTTTTTTCCTCGCCGCGACAGCCGCCGTGTATTTTAACAGAAGAACAGGTCACTGTTACCACGGTAACAATTATTCGTAATGCGCGCAACGAGGCACAGTTCAGAAGGAATCTTTAAAATTATGCTAGTTAGCGGCAAGACTGACACGACGAGAAAAACGAACAGGAAACCAAAGCGTTTTCACGCTGGTTCGCAGGAAGGTCCGTACGTGTAACTGCCTCTATAAGCGACTGCTTCGATGCAACACCCGTATACCCTCTAAATATTCAGAAGACACCGCTTCTGGAATGTTGCTCTCGTTATCAGTGAAAGTTGCGCGATATAAATAAGTAGGTATGTGAACGATGTAACGCGCCAACAAAAGTGCCCGAAGAATATCAAGTGATATTGCTTCTTTCATAAAGAGAACGCGCTTCGCGGAGCATTTTTGGCTATTTACATTCATTTCATATATTCACTATCAGCGAAATACAATCAGGCAACTTTGGAGTTGGCAACATTTAGATTGCGGATTTTTGTACGTTTATGAAAAGTTTAAAAGTGCAAACTTACATACAACGTATCCAGTAAAGAAAAAACACACGTAGGTAGTATAATACGGATCTTCGCTTTTAGAGGACGCAATGAATTTTGAACAAAGCATAATAGAACAGAATTTATTTATTGAAATATACATTGTCACGTCTCGCGGTGAGCACGAGCCGTAACGCGAATTGCGCGAGTCAAAGCTGTCGGGAATGGAATTAAAAACACAAAATTTCAAGGAAATAAGAAATATGACACCTACAAATGCTTTAATATTACAATATGTTTGTCAGATTCACGTTATGATTGGGGTTATGTACGTGAAACGAATCTTCGTTGTGATTAGACATAGTTGTTATGCAACAGAGAAGATATTGACTAGTGCAAATATGATTATTGTAGATTTCGACAAGTAACTGTGGTAATTAGATACTCGAGACGGTAATGATAATGATCCTAGGTTCAATAACGAATCCACGGCCAAGGGGACGATAGATGTATGTTCTCACAAAATCTAAGTCTGACTCTTTGTTAGCAAAGCGTGAAGTAGTCACTGTAGCGTTACAAGTAGTAGTAGCATAAAGACGTTACTCTTTTAGTCGATGAGATCGCAAGAGAGAGTGACTATCCGTCCCGATGATGCCATAGAGGAAAAACTATATGGGGTGTGTCTAAGGACACGAGAACCTCGGATTCGTCGAGGAAAGCCTTCGTTCGAAAAGTGAGAGAAATTGACGTTGCTGTTAATTGGACAATTTCCACATCAATTTCCGCTAGTCGCCTTTGAGGGAAAGTTGCTAGTGGGAAGCGCTGTTCCTGAGAAAATAAGTTTCCCCTATCTCCCGTAGTTGAGACAAAGACTGTTTGTCTGTTCGAAGGACTTTAGTTAACTAAAATATCTTAAGATTTATAACGGGCCCTCAGGCTAGCCGAACATGTACTGGGGAGACGCATCCATATCTGGCAATCATCTTACTAAAAGAATAGGGTCTGCATGTGGCGAGCTACGGGACAGAGAACGTTGGACTGTTTATTTATATATTTCTTTTTAAGGAGAGCTATACTATTACTCCATACCTTTATTAAACAAACGTTCATTACTTGTGACTGATTATCGCCTAGAGCCCAAGCTCACTATCACAAATCTCGAACAATTACAATTCGGACTGGATGACTACAATTGTTTGATTACAGCTGTGGTAGGATCTAGATTATAATGTTACGAGATTATCCAAAATTCCAAAGGCTCCGGTGTTCTTTCATCTCCGACATATTTATAAACAATTACACAACATTATTTTCGCACAAAATTAAAATCTAACTAAGAATATCGAAATCATAACATCATATTGCTAGATAATGACGAGCGATTGAAGTTTTTCTAATTCGAAGATAATTTCACTTTTAAACGCAATCTTTGGGAACACTTGACGTTTACTTATGTTTCAAACTTTTCGTCATAGAAAATTACATGACAAACAGTGAAAACAGAGATCAACAAATCTATTGAAACTAAGAAAATATGTACTTAATTGATAATTCTATAAATACTATAATCATTCCTACAAAGTTAATTACAATTAGACTC